>CM059254.1:1094616-1107116 GCA_030347555.1 Lablab purpureus
ATGTAGACATTGTTTACTCTTTCTCCCAATGTGCACTATATCTGCAGTTTTACAATTGAATATGACACAAAATTCTGCATCAAAAGTGACTTTCATACCTTTGTCACATAGCTGACTTATGCTTAGCAGATTGTGTTTTAGTCCTTCAACATATAGTACATTTCTAATCTGTGAGGAAGTACAGCTTGCCAATATCTCCAAATCCTTTGATTTTGCCTTTGTTGTTATCACCGAAAGTTACAGACACCAGCTTCACATTCCTTGTAGTTCATCAACTTTGATTTATCACCTGTCATATGTTTGGAGCATCCACTATCCAGGTACCATAAAGTTCTTTTTGCTCCATGACAGATCTGCAAAACAAGGTTTAATTGACAAATTTAGGTCCCCAAAACCATTTGGGTCCTTTCAAGTTAGGAACAACATGTATTTTGGGTTTCCAATAAAATTCACCTCTTGAAATCCCAAAATTCTTGACATAGCAAAATCTAGATATATGACCATGTTTCAAACAATAAGAACATGTTTTAAATCTGTTCCTGGGATAAGATTTGTTCTTTGCAGCATGATAATGTTTTCCATAGCCAAGACCATTTCCATTTGAAAAACCGATTTGTGAATGAAGAAGTTGATTAAGAGTATTATGACCTATTTGAAACTTTGCCAAAGTTTTAATCAAATAACCAACTTTATTTTGAAGATTAATACAGTTTTCACACTTTGCAGATTCAGTTTTATCATTCTCAGATTTATCAGACTCAATCTGGTTTTTCAGTTGCAGGACATTGTCTTTTAGTTGACTATTATCATCTTTCAGTCTGCTATTCTGATCTTCCAGTTCCAGTACCTTATTTTCTAGCCAGTTATTCAGACCTTTTAGCCGATTATTCTGATAGTCCAGTTTCTTTGCTTCATTATGCAATTCTCTAAATGCATCAAACAAAGTATCATAATTCTCACTCATATCGAATCACATGAACTTACTTGGCTAGCTGATTCTTCATTGGCTACAAGGCGAAAAAATTCACTCAGATTAAGAGCAGGTTAAAATATTCTTAGCCTTACCGTCGAATCAGTGCCTTCTTGTTCTCCGTCTCGCACCATTGTTCCCATGGCTTCTCAACCAGCCGACCATCTTCACTCTTTTGATGGTAGGGATGTATGGACTATTAACTACGGATCCCACACGCCTCCGTCCACCGACTCGAAAAGATCTTCATTCTGCCCTCCGAACTGATAATTTGCTCCTCCTACGAAGCAGTAGGTGGTCTGTTGGTTAAGCACACTCTTCAAGAAGGGGAAGTTTGTCTCCATCTTGATAAGAACTTGAGTACCTTACAAGAACCTCGTCTAGATACCAATTGTAGCTGCGGAATAATATCGAAGCTCGGGCAGTTGAATTGATATTAGGCTTTTATGAAATCTTTTTCTTAACCGGTTGAATTACGGTAAAAATAGCCAGATCGAAATTACAGCAAAATAGTATGTTAGTTCCTACGGCACAAAGATATCGATGATGAGGGAAGAGAGAATATCACACCAAGACTTATACTGGTTCTTTCTTTATGCAAGAACTACATCCAGTCTGTGATCCGCAACACTATCATCAAAAATTGTATTCTTTATACAAAAACCATTCTTGAACTCTACAAGAAAACAAAAGAATTTATCCTAAACACTATAGAATAGACTACCACCCACCGACTCAACTCGAGGTCTCACGTGATCACAAGTCACAGGGGTTCTAAACCCACTTATGTAACTCTCTAACCCGAGATCAAAGAATACAAAAATTGCAATGACAAAATGAAAATATTGAAACGAACAAGTAAAATCGAAAACTCTTTCATCAAATCTTCTTGCTCCCGAAAGTCTGTGGGTTCTCGAGAGTTTTCTCTTGAATTCTTTCGCACCTTGGAGCAGCCTCTTGAAAGATATATTTATAGGACAATTGATATGCAATGGGTCTTCACCTTTGAAAGACCTAAGAGTGTGTTTGTGTGTTTATTGCAAGAGATTGGTGCCAAGAACGCAATAGTCGACTCAAGACTGCGACAGATGTGTTATTTTCATTAAACTCGTGTACCTGTACATTTAATGAAAATAGTCGACCAGAGAAGTAGAATCAGAGACTAACTCGATGAATAACAAAAACAACAGTTTATCATTATTCATTTGATTAATCTATTACAAGTAATCTATCATCTCGAACAATCTTAAATCATTCCACACACATTAACTACGCATCGCTACGCTTTTAAACACAATAAACAAGTTAATAAACATCATCAAATCAAAAATCATTCAATGTAAAAGAGAGAAAGAACACAAAGATTTATACCGGTTCGGATTTAGCCAATCGTACGCCTCAGTTCCCAATCACCACAAACACGTGATGATCACCTCACTATCTTTAATTGAAATTACAAACACCAATTCATGCAATAACAAAATAAAGATAAAGGAAAAC
The DNA here is from genome assembly GCA_030347555.1 of Lablab purpureus. Classification (NCBI taxonomy): domain Eukaryota; kingdom Viridiplantae; phylum Streptophyta; class Magnoliopsida; order Fabales; family Fabaceae; genus Lablab; species Lablab purpureus. The sequence goes on from CM059254.1 coordinate 1,097,087, forward strand.
ACCTCCTTAGACACACTAAGGATGAACTCACCTCCTCACACACACCGATGATGATTCCCACCTCTCTTGACACACAAGAGATGAACACACTCCCTTAGAACAATCCAAGGGATGAATTATACCCGTTCGTAAAAACAATAAAGAAAAACACCTGATTGAGTGCTGAATTGAAAGCTTAAGCACAATGATCACCACTTCCAAGAACTTAGATCAACCTCGAGAGAGCAAGAAAGCTTGCTTAAAAACTTTAGCAAGCAAGAACACTTTTGAATATTCTCGTTTTAATCAGATGTGTTGAACCGAAGACATTGCCTTTCATTTTATAATTTGAAAATGCTCCAAAGTTTCCATTCTTAGGTTGATTCAAAGATTGAATTCGCAAAACGTCGTAGTGCAATCGATTATCTAAAAGGTTTAATCGGATTATATCGCAGTTAAAAGACTAGAAAACTCATTTTGCCTGACATATAATCGATTAGATTAAGGCCATAATCGACTATATGAACCCGTAATCAATTTAATTGATTATCCAAAACACTTAATCGATTATTTTGTTTGTAAAACTATTTTGATTCAAATTTTAAGTGAAATAATCGGATTAGCTTTTGTAAATTAATCAATTAAAAGCGTAGAAAAACGCTTTTGCAAGAAAACGACTTGCTCTCAAGTTTGAAAATGGTCTTGAATGGGATTTATGACATACTCTTTTTATCCTTCACTCAAAATAGAAACTTCTAAACTTGAAACTCCAAAGCACTTGAGAAAATCTTTCATCAATCTTCTCTCTTGAAAGCTTTAAACATCCTTTATGTCTTGCCTTTTCCATCAAGCAACCTTCCTTTGTTAGATGACACAAGTCTTTAATGTTGCTTAGAGAACTTTAAATCCTCATCATCAAAACTTTAATCTTCATGACTTATTGAGAGAACTTCACACACTTGAACTTGATCCAGTACTTTTGTTTTACAAAAACTTAATTTTTCATAATTTGGGAATTTATATTTTATTCTCGATCCGTGCTTTTGTTTTACGTAATAGTTACTCGAAAATGTCATCGTCCTTTGCCCCCACCATCCCTTTTTCAGTTCCATGTTTTTGAGAACTATGAGAAACCAAATACTCAAAACTCTCCTCACCCAGGCCATTTCCTTCGCCAACCGGGTTGCCCTTCTTTCTTTTTCAAAAGAATTTTGTGTTATCTTTTAGAAGCATATTATAATTATAAAGCAACTAATATTCTGATAAAGCTTATTGTAAATGGGAAATCTTTCTGTTTCATACTTTATCGCACTGAAATCACACTGAAGATAGAATACATCCATGAATATATTCAAACACAACTTCACATAATGGCCACAGAAACGAGACTCTTCTCACAGTAGACTGACTCTAGGTTATCTTTTTACGTTTAAGACAGGAAGAGAGCGAGACAGAAAAACAAAGATACAGGTTAAAATGAAGGTCCAAAGGCTCTAGCCCATCCCTCATCTCTACTCGTCTATTAAGGGACGAGAATACATAGTACTTAAGAGCATGTTCCCATATTGGCATTGTTATTATATCTGTAACCTTACGTATTTATGTACTCAGACCTCAAACCATTGTTCACATTTATGGTATTTCAAATTGACAAGGTAAATATGATTGGATTCAATGCACTAACTAACTTACATCCCTCTTGAACAAATATGATCCTATTTTATCAGACCTGCTCTCAATCAATAATTTAGTTCAATCCCTCAAACTAAATCCTAAAATACTAACTCATGATCATGATTCCTCACTGATTTAAAATTAGTATTCAACATTAATCACATAACTTGAGAAATAGCAGCTATAGTACATATTCTATTCCTAGAACTAGAAACTGTTAGGTGTTGGATTCAGATCAAGATTTTGAAAATGTTTTCCAACAAGATTCAAAAGCTTTCAATCATAACATAGTTGATAAAACCAAGTTAAGCATTAAGTGCAGAATCAAACACAAGTGATGAAAATAGGAATCATATATATATTCAAAAGAGAGTAAATCAGCAGTTACATTGAGTCCAATCAAAGAAAACTCTTAAAGAGAGCCATTACAGTAATGGAGAAGAAGAAGAATAGTTACTGGCCGCACCCAGGGAAAGGTTTAGGGATCCACCAATTAAAAAACAAGAAGAGGAATTGAAGGAGATCCTTGTTCCCAAGGCGATCTTCACTCTCGGATTCAACTTCCATGTCCCTCTCTCCCAAAACTCTATTTTTGCTTTGTGTGGATTTCCTTTTATATTAATCTACAGTGAAACAAAGTATGAGGAGAGAGTGATTTGCTGGGCTGATTGGAGAATTCTTCAAGGTGAAGAAACCTTATCCGCCGAGCAGAAGAATATCCGCTGGGCTGATTGACTCCAGAGTTCCACTAGTCACTACCTTGGATCCGCTGAGCTAATTTAATTTAGCTGAGCGAATCTTTGGTTCCTTCAACTCTTCCTTTCTCCATCCTGTAAAACTGAGAGAAATTTGCAAAATTAGCTATCAAAGTAAAAAATTGTTGAGGTAACACAAAATTGTTACCTTCTTGTTGAATGATTTGTGATTTGATGATGTTTGTTAAAACTTGTTAATTGTGTTTAATGTGCTAGATGTGTGGTTAATGTTTGTATAATGATTAAGGATTGTTCGAGATGATAGATTACCTGTAATAGATTAATCAATTGAATAATGATAAACTGCTATTTTTGTTATTCATCAGTTAGTCTACTAATTCTACTTCTCTAGTCGACTATTTTCATTAAATATACCAGGTATACAGGTTTAATGAAAATAACACACTGGTCTGGATCTTCAGTCGACTATTCTGTTCTTGGCACCAACCTTATGCAGTAAATTGCTAGAACGCGGACTCAGTTCTTTCAAAAGGCAAAGACCCATTGCGTTTCATCAAGCCTATAAATATAACATTCAAGGACGCTTCCAAGTGCGAAAGAATTTAAGAGAAAACTCTCAAGAACCACAACCTTCAGGAGCAAGAAGATTTCAGCAAAGAGTTTTCGATTTTAATGTTCTGTCAAGATTTTTGTTTTGTCACTGTAATTTTGTATTCTTTGATCTCGGGTTAGAGATACGTAAGTGGGTTTTAGAACCCTGTGACTGTGATTGGGGTGATCACAGAGACTCAGGTTGAGTCAGTGGGTGGTAGTCTATTCTATAGTGTTTAGGATAGATTCTTTTGTTTTCTTGTAGAGTTCAAGAATGGTTTTTGTGTAAAGAATACAATTTTTGATAGTTTTTAGGATCTGCGTGTTGCGGATCACAGACTGGATGTAGTTCTTGCATAAAGAACGAACCAGTATAAATCTTGGTGTCATATTCTCTCTTCCCTCATTATCTGATATACTGTGCAGTAAGAACTAACAACTATTTCGCAAATATCAGTCGGCTATTTTTCTGTGAATTGAACCAGTAATTTTTCTGTTAAGAAAAAGATTTCATAAAAGTCTAATATCAATTCAACCCCCCACCTTCTTGATATTATTTCGCTGCTAACACTTCTCAATTAATTAATTGTTTGAGCATGCTTTGAAGGTAAAAGGTAACAAAATGAGTCAAGAAATGCCTAATTTTTTATGTAATTTTGACCTCCATTAGACACTTAACAAACAACACAAGATTAAAGAAAAACAAGATTCAAGAACACAAGATTCAAGAACACAAGATTAAACAAAACCAAGATTCAAGAAGACAAGATTAAAGAAAATCAAGATTCAAGAACACAAGATTAAAGAAAAAAAAGATTCAAGAACATAAGATTAAAGAAAATCAAGATTCAAGAAGACAAGAAAACCAAGATTCAAGAACACAAGATTAAAGAAAACCAAGATTCAAGAAGACAAGATTAAAGAAAACCAAGATTCAAGAAGACAAGATTAAAGAAAACCAAGATTCAAGAACATAAGATTAAAGAAAACCAAGATTCAAGAACACAAGATTAAAGAAAACCAAGATTCAAGAACTCAAGATTAAAGAAAAACAAGATTCAAGAACACAAGATTAAAGAAAAACAAGATTCAAGAACTCAAGATTAAAGAAAAACAAGATTCAAGAACACAAGATTAAAGAAAACCAAGATTCAAGAACACAAGATTAAAGAAAACAAAGATTCAAGAAGACAAGATTAAAGAAAACCAAGATTCAAGAACACAAGATTAAAGAAAAACAAGATTCAAGAACAGAAGATTAAAGAAAACCAAGATTCAAGAACACAAGATTAAAGAAAAACAAGATTCAAGAAGACAAAATTAAAGAAAAACAAGATTCAAGAAGACAAGATTAAAGAAAAACAAGATTCAAGAAAAACAAGATTCAAGAAAAACAAGATTCAAGAACACAAGATTAAAGAAAACCAAGATTCAAGAAGACAAGATTAAAGAAAACCAAGATTCAAGAACACAAGATTCAAGAAAAACAAGATTCAAGAACACAAGATTAAAGAAGACAAGATTAAAGAAAACCAAGATTCAAGTAAAGGAATGTACGAGAAATTGGAAGAAGACATTAGAAATATAAATAATTCTTGTAAATTCCTTGAAAATAAAAATAGTTTAGTCTCTTTTATGACTTTGTGACAAATAAACACAAGAGGAGGGGTGTTTGAACATAAGGATAGCAATTAGTGGGAAGAGTCTTGTTTGGGAAGCTTGGGAGCATCTCCAAACATGGCCTAAACCATTCACCTTCCACTCATGTGCATGCATTTTCGTTTTCCCCTCTATATAAGGGTGTGAGTCTCATTTATAACATAACTTTGAAGATTAATTGAGAGCAAGAGCTAATTCTCTTTGAAGTTCAAGAGGTAAGCCTCATTTCTAGAATCTTATCTTGAGTTTTCCATAATTCAAGTGGTGATTGTCCTTTGCACTTATCTTTCTTTATGAAAGTGGCGGGTTCTTCTCATGTTCTTCTCATGTTCTTGTTTTGTTCTTCATGTGCTGCACCTATATGGATCAATTCTAGACATTTACACCGATTAAATTCAAGTTTAATTCATTCTATGCCTTCCTATGCATGTATTCTTGATTTTAATCGGTTGAATTGATTTATTTTCAAGTTTTAAAGATTTTGCACCGATTGGAACCCTAACATTTGGGGGAATTTTGGTTTTTCATGTTCTTCTATGATAATCTTCATGTTATTTTGATTTCCTATGCTTCTACACATGTTTGAGAGATCCTAAAACACATATAATGCCTCCTAGGCATGGGCATTCATTACCAAGATTCAAGAACACAAGATTAAAGAAAAACAAGATTCAAGAACACTAACTCGGATAATTGAAACTGGATTTTGACAATTGAATGTTATGGTGAGGTTAATTCATTGTGAGTATGGTGCTGATTGTGAGTTTTGGTTGGGTTCTCTGATTAGGACGTGGTTACTACCTATGAAGTTTTTGTGTGAGAGCAGTGTGGCATTGTACTTGTAATTCTGTAGGCTATGTTGCTTATGGTGATCTAAACTTTCATATGGCTGGTTTTCATCTGGTTCTGTTATTATCATCTTTTCTATTATTTAAGAGTTGAGACCGTCGGTAAATTTTTTTTCCATATTAATCTTTTCTACCGGAGACTTGAGAGTGAGACGCAGATTCGAAACACATGGAATTTTGTGTCTGGATATGGGTGACTGATTATTAGATTATGTGGCCATGTTTTTCAGTTGTACTGGCCATGATTGCTGCAAGTTAGACTGATATAGGATTTGGAACTGTTATGGAGGCTGTTTTCTGGGCTAACTTCTGTTGAATGAGAATGCTGTGATTGCATAAATGAACTTTGATTTAAATCCTTTTCCCTTGTTAAATCTTTCTACCTATTTCTGGTTCTTTTTAATCTGTATAGAAAGATGTAATGATTAAGATGAAGATAGTTGTGACTAGTTCACATATTTGTTATTCTATAATTGCATTTGTTTCTTCATTTGTCTTCTTTAAAGCTTGATTTATTTCCTAAATGTAGATTTATTTCCTAAATGTAGATTTATTTCCTAAATGTACTGATGTATCTTCTTTATAATTGTCATTTTCTGATTGAGAAAAATGTTTTCGGTTATATTTCAGCTTCTGAGGAGTTTCTAGAGCTTACCAAAAGTACACTGCTGGCTGCTCTGGTAGGTATCATGTTGGCCGCACTTTTATTTATTTACCGCACAAGGTTGATATTTTAAATGTTGCTCTTATTATGGGTTCTACTGCAGCTCTTGCTCCTGGTTCACTTTTTGGGCTTGCTACCTTCAGCCACAAACTCGGATTGTATGATGTTCAAGGTCCAACACCTGTTGTAAAAAATGTTTTCATCCTCCTGATGCAGAGGGAATCTTGCCTATTGAGCTTGAAGATGTCATGCCTTTGTTACAGTTTCTGGCTACCGTATGTTAATCATAAGCAATGTTTAATATTTTGGAAATGTGTTTTCATGTTGAAGAACATAGATCACATTGTATGGAAAAATCTGTCAGATCTAAATTTTGTATTTTTTCCTTGAAGGTGGACTCTTGTAAGGACCGTATTGCTTCTGCACTTGAAACACTTAGACCAACAACATCATGGGAGAGAACCACGGCAGCAGGTCAAGGACTGGATGGTGTTCTGATAGGTGGGTGTGGTTTTGGGATGGCAATGGAAGCTCTCTGCAATTACCTTGGATCTCAATATAGGAGTACTTTTGCTTTAGGTTTAAATGAACAAATACAAAACTGCAGCTAGAGTCTTTGCCTTCTTGTCTGGTCCCCCTGATTATGGAGCTGGGCAATTAGACACAAGGCGATATGGTGTGCAATATGCAAGCAAAGGAGAGGATGCAGATCGTGCTTTACTCCCAGAGCAGGACCCCCTTCTATAAAGATCTGGTATTTAACTTATGTTCTTGTCAATCCTGTCTCCTTTTTTTTAGAAGTGGAAGAATTGACATGTATATTACAGTCGTTGTTCTTTGCTCAAGCAGTGTATGTGTTGACATATTTGCTGTAACAAATGAGTACACTGATTTGGCATCCCTAAAGTTTCTGAGTATTGAAAGTGGAGTTCCTTATTTTTCTACACAAGTACCGAGGATTCAACATTGCCTCAGGACATGTAAGTCTACTACACCATTTTTCACTTTAAACAACAACTAAAAAGTGTGGCTTAAAATTTTAAAAGTGTGGCATAAACTTTAGGCAACAGTTTGACAACAGTTTTCTGATCGTGGAGTATGCAGTCGTGGTTGTAAGTTATAGGCAACGGTTTTGGTTATAAGGCCACGCATTTGATAAAATCGTTGCCTTATAATGGTGGAATAAGCCACGGTTTTATAGCAAGATTTAGGCAACGGTTTTGGTCCATACTTTTATGTAATATTTTCAAAACTGTTGTGTATTGTGTAGGGAACACTTGGTAAACTATTGCTTATTAGGAAAGCCACATTATGTAAACTACCAGCAATGTGTAAATGCCACACTTTGTAAATGCTGCCATATATAAAGACTACGTTTTATAAAATGTTGCCATGTGTAAAGGTCATATTTTTTTTCTGTTTTCATGAAAAAATTATTATAACAAAAGTTTAAATATATTTTTCAGTCAAGCAATAATAAATTTATGTTCCACTTTAAAATATAATTAACTAAATAAAAATGAATAAAATTAAGATGAATATTTAACTAAGAACAATATAATATATTTAAAATTGTTCAAGTGACATTGTTCAATGTATTTAAAGTTAAAAGTCGAAAGCATTAAAAAGTAACAATACAGATATATTTAATCCTAGTCTTATGATCTAAGTTTTGTCTTCATCTTCTCATTCTTCCATTTCTTCTTGACTTTTATCATCACCAACCTGAAAAAAAGAGTATAATATCATTATATAAGTATGAAGCAGAATAATGCATTATAAAAAACAGGCCTAAATTCAATATGAAATAAATTCAATATATTTTATAATGCATTAATTTTTTATTTAATTTATAAAAAAATACTAAATTATTGTATTGAAAATATTATTTTGAAATAATTTTAATTTATATTTTATAACACTTTTTATAATGCACAAATATGAACTATATATTTTAAAAAAAAAAAAATCTGTCTAATTTAATATACATATATATATTATATTAATTTATTAAATTTTTTTCATACTATTATTGTTTTTTAAATTATATGTAACATAAAAAATGAATAATTAACATACATATTAATTTAAAATCTAATTAACATCTAATTATATGTGTGAAAACTTTTATTTACTATCTTATAAGATTTTTTTAATACTAATTTAAGAAGGGTTGAATATGTATCTGGGTCAAAATGAGTTATCTACCGCAGATTGGCAGGGCAAGGTTTAAAAAGGTGTTGAGTAGGGCCATTTTTGAAAACTCTGCTTTCAAGTAATCACTTTCATTTTGGTCTACACATTTCTCACAACTCTTATTTTGTAGCATCTCTTAGTCTCCTCCTGATTGAAATTGGATATGAATGCTCTGACATGTACCTCAACTTCCCTAGACTAATAATACAATGAAATAGCTAGTTTTATTAAACAATGTGATGTGAATTTAACATTTATTTAGCCCAAATTCTGAACTTTATCAATTTACAGGTGTAAGGTCTAAATGAACCTTACAATGTATCACCAGGGAGAACAAGGAAACATTGGATAATTTAAGCTTTAACAGAACAAGCCATAAAGCCAAATCTTGTGGGAAGATAGTAATGCATAGAGCTTGAAATTTATACCATGACTAATGGTGAAACTCAACCATACAAATTGAATTACAAAGAACAGGCCTTAAGGTCAAACCTTGTTGTTATATGAGAGAAGCCGGACAAGGTTTGCAACAACTTTAACTATTGCAGGTTGTCCAAGTTGTATCCTACAAAAATAGAAAACTCTCAATGAAGTAAAAATCACTGTAAATATACACTAAGTTATTGTCCAAAAACTTCATCCTACAACAGAGAATATCATATCAGAATATGACGAGGAAAATAAAGTTACTTACATGTGTTGCTGGAGGAAATAACGTACATAGTCAGAAACAATCTGAGAATCTGCAGCCTGAAAAATAATGCAGATTATAGTGTGTACATAAAACTATAACAGTGGATGACAGATTCTGTAATCATCTTCTTCAAGATTAAAATGCAAGCATGTTCGGTGTCACATGTGGCTAGAACAAACTAAAAATAACATATGACGTTCCTAACTTCAAAAGTCCAAACAAAACTTTCACCAAAACTCCATTCACTAATGTTGACAAGATTTTAGTGATAGGCCACAATTGAAAGTGGACAACATAAATAATGTAAGAAATCGACAGGACCTTTGATAATAATATACCAAACAACTAGACGTCTCATTCTTTGCTAATACATTCAACTAACAAAACTGCATATGTAATCGCAAACTTTTAAACCCTAACAAAAATGTTCAACACCATACATTATGAGGAATGAATAGCTATAATCACATGAGAACAGCAAGCAAGAGAATATCCATAGCAACAAAAGCACGGATCAAATCCAGGGTAATAATAATTACAGACACAAATCACCATGAAAAACACAACAATTTGACATCTACAAAAAGTCACAGGATAGAAAGATAAATACCGATCCAGAACGACAGACATACACATTATCAGGGATAATTACATTCCACCTCTTCTTCCCTTTCTCTCTCTCTCTCTTTCTCTCTCTCTCTGTTTGTGACACTGAATTACTGATATACATTTTAACCAGCTATACATATTGCAAGTAAACATATAGGTCTATTTATCTATATGCGGAATCGGTCTTCAATCCAGAACTTTTCTAGTTGACTTGACTCAACAGAGTCACTGTGGACTTCCAATGGCACCAGCAGATAGCAGAATGGCCAGCAACAAAAAGCACATAAACTCAAATTTCATTCAACATCCATCAAATTGAAAATCCAAATGGCAGAGTAATTAAAACTCAAAGGGAGAAAAAACTTACAGATGAGTGACAAATTCAACCAGAAAAGCACTC